>PVJH01002325.1:0-35707 GCA_004026705.1 Nesogale talazaci
CTCCTGGTATCACCACTCCTATTACTAGTCTTGATGGATCATCTATCCTAAGTTTCCCATGTTTCCGACTTCACTGTACATATCCTGGTCTAGCTGGATTTATGTAGTAGAATTGGGGTCATGATAGTGGGTGGGAGGCAGCATGGGAACTAGAGGAAGCTTGCATATTTCATAGCTCCTGCCCTGTATCTTAACTGGCTCATCTCCTCCTTGTAACCCCTCTGCAAAAGGATGTCACCTCACCTATTGATGGGCTTTGGGTCCCCAATCTGCACTCCCCCCTCATTAATAATAATATAATTTTAGCTCATTGATGCCTGATGCTGGATCCCTTCACCTCATGATCACACACAGGACTAACTTTTTATGGAAATAGAAAGCCTCATTTTTCTCCTGCAGAATGACTGGTGGTTTCAAACTATTGACCTTGTGGTTAGCAGACCAATTCAAATATAACTTATGCAATCATACATATTAGTCTCAAATAGGACAAAGACAAGACAGAGACAAAGGTAGATCAAAGGTAGTCTCCCAAATTAGGGAGACTGTCAGCATGAGGCCACCATAATGTCCAAGGATTCATAGAACCACAGCCACTTACAGAGGACATGGAGAACAAAAGAAATTGCTACAAAGTCATGACTGGTACCAGATCAATTCATCACAGTTGCAGGCAGGCCTATAGAGGCAAGAGAGGCACCATGTTTGAGACACTATTCAATTGCAGACTAGAAACTCTTACAAGGTTGGCTCAGAGTTTTCATATCAAGGTACTCATTCAGGGTATGGATCATGTCTATATTATCCTAGTATCGCCAGTTCATTCAAGGGCACACCTAGGCCAATCCTTGAGGGCAATGTTGGCTTTGGCAAGGATAATTATTCATTTTCAAGCACACTGTGCCTGAGGGCAAAGCTTTTCACACTGTAAATCACTGATCAGAAAGAATCTACTGGAGGCTGAATCTGGGTAGAGATTCAGAAAGGGAATGAGAGTTCCCAGGGTAAACTGTAACTTCCTGCAAAATAAAGCGTTAAGACATAGGATATCATTTGTTACCCTTGAAGAATGAGAAGATACATTTTGATGGAAACAATTTCTTATCATAAATTTTACGGCCTTTTTATTTTGATATTAGACAACAAAAAGCAACAAAACATCTTCTTCACAGTAAGTTCCCATGATTATTCTGTGTCCCTCAAGAAAAAGCTATCACGATTACCCCTTAGAAGTCCCTCACAGTAGTTACTATAACCTTGTGAACCGACCTCTCTACCTTGAATTTTAATTGGCCCAGCACATTCCATTGGAAGCCATTGTTTTGATCGGATTTTTTTCTTTGAGAATACCCTAATATGGCTAAGGCAAATGTATTCTAGACAGAATCCGATGCCTGTAGTCAACTACTATCTCAGTAACATGTTCAAGCACAATTTGTTTGAAATAAATCAGTACTTATGTGAACTAGAATCTTAGTAGTATCAATTACTTTTTTATTTTTCTTTATATATACCCATTTAGGCACTTAAAATCTCAAAGAATCTTGTAGATACTTGTAACATTCATGAAGCTCAATTGGAGTGGCTGGTGGTTCCCTGGCCCCTATTTTCCTTTGAGGGCCTCAGGGACCAATTTTCAATAAAGTACCCATCCTGAAGTGGGTTATATATGTGCTTGGATAAATTCTTAGATTTCTTTTGCTCCCAGGAGGGAAACTTATGCCCTGGTGGGAGTGATTTTGGAAGTCATAAAGAGGCCCAGAGCACCTGCGATCCTTGGGAAGGTGTGAAGCTAGAAGGAGCTGAATCTATATCCCACTATGTCCTTGATTTTCTGTGGTTTTTGTACTCAAATATGCTCTGGCGATGCTGTGATCAGTCAGCTTGATTTAATCGTTTTGTTTTGTTAGCGTCTAACAAAAGTTGGTTCTGACTAATGGTGGCCTTAAATATAACAGAATGGTTCCTGATCCTGTACCAACTTTGTGAGGGTTGGTATATTGATTAGTGAGCTAATTTATCTCATTGAGGCGCTCCCTCTTTTTATTGACCTTTAGCCTTAGGAAAAAGTGTTTTTGGCACTGTGGATTGGGCATTGTGCTGCTAACTGAACGGTTGGTGGTTCAAACCCACCAACTGCTCTGAGGATGAAAGATGAGGTTGTCTGCTCCTTGAGTGGGAAATACTTTGATTCTTGGCTTTGCATGAGAAAGAAATTCATGCCAAATCTGGTTTGTGATCCATGTGAGTTTTTAGAAAAGATAAAGGAAGTTTCAGGTTTTAGAGGCACTAACACAGGCATCCTAAGCGCACTGCACACCCACAAGAGTGTGCACCCAGAGGCCAGAGGGGGGCGAAAAAGAGAGAGAGAGGAAGAAGTAGAAGAAAAAGAGAAAAGAAGAGAAGAGGAGAGAAGAAAAGCAGGGGGAAAGGGAGGGAGGTCTCCTGCTTCCAGCCTTTTTGGAGACTTCTATTGGGAGGTGTGGTTGACGGTACTGGTTGACCCCGTTGGCCAAAGTCAGCTCACCTGGCCTAGATTAGGCCAATCCAGGTAGACTGCCCCTTCTTGCCTAAATTGGTGCATGCTGGGTGGACATCCTGGTCCCTGTTTTGGCTACCTAACACTTCCATAAAGATTTACAGGAAACCTCGTGTGGGGTCACTTTGGCTCAATGGCAGTGAGTTGTTGTCTACCCTTAAGAAAGAAACAAAAAGATAAGCAATAAAAATATCCAGTTGCTGTCTAATCAGGTCCCGTGGTGGTGTTGTGGGTTGTATATTGTGCTGCTCAGCAGTTTGAACTCACCAGCTTCTTGGAGGAAGAAATATGAGGCTGGATGCTCCCCTAAAGATTTACAGCTTCAGAAACCTTATGGTACTCTCTATAGGGGTCTATTCTCTTCTATATAGGATCACTAAAACTTGAAATCTCCTTAATGGAAGGGACAGTATGGTTGAAATGTACAGTCTATGTCACAGGGGTCCTCAAACTATCGGCTGCGGGCCACGTGCACCCTGCCGAGGACATTTATCTTGCCTGCCAGGTGTTTTTGCCGCCGCTGCTGTTATGCTTAGCAGCCTACGCATCACGGGCCCACAGTGATTTTGTTCACCTTTTTTTAAAAACTACAGTCTGGCCCTCCAACGGTCTGAGGGACAGTGATTGTTTTTGGATTAATTTGAGGTTCTTCTGGATGAAATTGACCACAATTCAAATGCATTTTTTCTTAGTCTTCTTCTTTGGTCTTCCTAACTCAATGTGCAACTTCCACATGCATATCAGATGTTTGAAAGTACCATGACTTGTGCCAATGTGTCATCCGTACTCTTCAACACTTTAAAGAGATCTTGCATAACTGATTTAACCAATGCAGTATACAATTTTATTTCTTAACTGCTGCTTCCATGAGGATTGATTGAGGATTCCAGCAATATAAAATCACAGCTAACTTCAGTCTGTTCTCCATTTATCATGATCTGTTGTTCCAGCTATAAAGATTTTCTCTCCTTTTTTCATATATTGAAACAAACATGTACGTCAATAAAGAATCTAAGTCTATTTCAGTTTTACTTTTTTTTCTCAAGCCACTCAGTCCAATGTTTCGATCTGAGTGGTTAGGCTGGAGTGTATTTGAGGCTGTGAGCTTTCACACTCTCTCTCTTTCAAAATGTTCATTTATTTATTTATTTTAGGTTTTAAAGAAAAACATAGTCTGTGTAGTTGCACAGCCTAACTCATCGATTAAATCAGTCAGAGGATCTCATGAAACTGCCAGTAATTTTAGTTCTTTTATATTTTCTTCTCCCATTTTTCCTCCCTCCTTCCCTCCATAATTTCCTGTCTCTCCCTTCTCCCTATCTCCATCCTCCGTCTCTTCTTTTTTTTTGAGTGTGTGTGTGGGGGGGGGGGGGACAATCACTGCTTTCTGGTGGTAGTCGGATGCTCAGCCTTGCTCCTGGAGAGCTGCTGCTGGATTTGAATCGCCAAGCATGTGGGCCGCAGTCTCACACTCAACTACTATGCCACCAGGTTCAGAACTGCCCCCCTCTTCATAGCTACTCTTCTTCGTAGATACTCTACTCAACTTCATAATTGTGTCCATATTTTGTGGGGTTTAAGAGAATCGTCTGTTTTTCTTTATATTGAGTTGCAATGCTGAAATCATTGATCTTCATAAGTAAGTGCTTCAAGTCCTTCTCACTTTCACCGAGTAAGCTTGTGCTTTTCACAGATTGTTAACATGATGACATGTTCTTTTAGCTTCTCTGATTTTTTGGTCAGCCTATGGATTGAATAAGTATGGTGAAAGATACAATGACAACACACCACTTTTCTGATTTTATGTCATCATATTATTTCCTTGTTCTGTTCAAACATTTGCTTCTTGGTCTATATAGAGGTTCTGCATTTGCACAATGAAGTATTCTGGAATTACCAATCTTCTAAAGGTATCTAGAGTTTTATTTTAAGATCCACTTGACATCAGCAATCTGATTTGAATTGCTGGCAGTTTACTGTCAATATACTTCTACAACCATTTTTGAATTATTACCAGCAAAATGTCACTTGCACGTGATAGTAATGACATTGTCTTATAATTTTCACATTCTGTTGGGTCACCTTTCTTCAGAATATATACAGAACTATCAGCCTCTGCCAGATGAATGGGTGCTTCCAGTGCTTCATCAACTCATTGAGCCATATGAATTGGCATTATATCTCTTCCTATAGCCTTTATTTTTAATGCCTTCAATATAGTTTGGATTTCTTCCAGGCTGTATATACTTGATCATATGCTGTCCTGAAATGATTGATTGTTGGTCAGTTCTTTCAGGCTCCATGACTCTGTATACCCTTCCATTTTCTTTTGATGCTTCCTGCACTATTTAATATTTTGCACATAGAAACCTTCAATATTAAAACTTGGTAATTGAAGTTTTTAATTAGTATCTTCATTTTGAGATATGCTAAGCATGTTTTTCACTTTTGACTTTCCAATTCATATCTTTGCATATTTCATTGTAATATCTTATTTTGTCTTTTGGAGCTGCCCTTTGAAATTTTCTGTTGAGCTGTTTCACTTCCATTTGCTTTAGTTACTCTGCATTTAAGAGAAAGTTTCAGTGTCTATTTTAACAGCCATTTTGATCTTTTCTTTCTAGTCTTTTTAATGAACTTTTGCTTTCCTCATGTATGATGTTCTTGATTCGACAACTCACCAGGCCTTCTTTCATTAGTGTTCAATGTGTCAAATCAATTCTTGAGATGTTTTCAAGACTTAAGTAGGATATACTCAATGTCATATTTTGGCTTTCCTGGACACGTTGTCATTTTCTTCAAATGCAACCAGAACTTACATGTTAACAATTGATGATTGGTTCCATAGTCATCTCCTAGTTTTGTTTTGGAAACTTATATTATATTTCTCTATTATCTGTTTCCAGAAATGTTGTCAGTTAAGTTCCTATACATTCCATTTGGTGAAGTTGATGTGTTTAACAGTTTTTCATGTTGTTGGAAAATATTTTACCATGAAGAAATTGTTGGTCTTGCAAAATTCTATTATGCAATCTTGAGCTTCATTTCTATCACCTAGGCCATGTTTTCTAACTACTGCTTCTTCCTTTTTGTCTCCTATGTTTGCATTCCAATTGCCAATAATTATCAATGCTTCTTTTTACATATTTTGGACCATTAGGCATTTTATTTGTTTGTATGCATTATATCCCTAGAGACTTCAGAATTAATCACAGTTTAATGTAGAGGAAAACAAAATTTTTCAAAGTGTATCAATAGACAACATCATGACAAATGAAGAAAAGATTGTCAGAAGTTTAATTTTGCTTGGATCTGTGATCGGCACTCATGGGAACAGCAGCCTCGAAATCTAATGACATGTTAACATTGGGCACATCTGCTTTTCAAGACTTTTTGAAAGTGTTAAACATTAAGGATACTACTTTAAAACTAAGGTAACCTAACTGAAGTCATGATATTTTCAATTACTTCATATGCATGTGAAAGTCAAACAAAGAATAAGGAAGATTGAAGAAGAATTGATGAAGTTGAGTCATGGTGCTGATGAGGAATATTGAAATATCATAAACTGCTAAGAAAAAATAAATATGCCTTGGAAGATATACAGCCAGAATACCCCTTAGAAACAAAGATGTTGAGATTTAATCTCACATGCTTTGGACATGTTATCAGGAAAGACCAGTCCCTGGAGAGGGGTATCATTCTTAGTAAAATAAAGAGCCAGTGAATAAGAAAGCATTATTCTGAGAGACAAAGGGTAGAGAGCAACAATTGAGAACATATTGACAAAATTCACTTGGATTTGTACTGTTGTTAGGTGCTTTGAGTAACTTCCGCATCACAGTGACCCTCTGTACGATAAAACAACTCATTACCTAGTTTGGTGCCATCCTCACATTTGTTCTTATGTTTGCGCTCATTGTTGCAGCCACTGTGCAACTCCATCTTGTTGAGGGCCTTCCTCTTTTTCACTGCCCCTCTACGTTATCCACAGAGCGCTTATAGTATGGTTGCACCTCCTTGGGAGAACAATGGGACTTTCTACTTCTGTAAACAGTTACAATCTCAGAAACCCACAGGGTGTTGCTCCGAGTAAACAGTGTCTCAATGGCAATAAATCTGAGTTCGACTTTACGAAGCATGATGCCTTTCTTTAGGGACTTGTCTCTCCTGTGAATGATCAAATTATGTGAGATAAAGTCTATAAGTTCTGACTTATAGTGACCCCATAAAGGTACTTGTGCATAGGATCACTACCAGTGGGAACCAACTCAAGGACACCCAAGAAGAACTTTGTCCATCACAGATCACCTGCAGTGTTCAGAATATTTTTTGGCAGGTGGTTGGGCATTCCTCACAGAACCATGATTGATTGTGTGATGACTCACTTGATGAGTCTCCCTCTGAAGGCTCACAAATACAGTATGACTCAAAGCCGCCACCCTAAATCACACTTTATGTTAGGTCAAGTTGACTGGAAAAACAAATCTAGTGACCCTCATATATGTATAATGAAGAACTTTATTTCAAGAAGTAATTGAAGATCAGGAAAACATCCCAGCCTAGTCCATCTCAAATGTCTAAATCTAATACTACTGGACTAAGTCCCTCTTCAGACTCATGAAACCACATGCAATGATGAAGAATGCAGGGATAATACCAGTCAATGGGTCTAATGGTAGTGGGAAAATCTCCAGAGCTCTGGCAGGTTCCAGAGTGGCTGGCCAGCAGGAAAGTGAAGACAGGGAGAGGAAAGAAAGTTCCCAGTACCCTCCTTACTAGAAGGCCACATCCACTTGATTGATAGGTTGAATATGACTCCCACACTTTTGTATATCTTCAAGTTGACATGAAATTATGTAATATCACACATTGCTAGTCGAGAACAAAGGTCAAATCTCTTTCTGGAAGGCAGATGAAACTCTCTGTTCTACAGTTGGGAATAGATTCAGAAGAGCCGTACATGGAGTCTAGAGGTTAACATAGAGATGTTGGACAGACTGAGTGGTACCAGAGGGTATGGTTTGGATTTTAGGAAAAGTCTGCTGCTTTCCAGGTAAAAAAGTTGGAGAGAAGTAAAACTAGAATAAGGCTTCAATGAAAAGGAGGGAGAAACACTGCGACCTCAGCTCGATCTTTAAAGGTGATGTCAACATATCCATTTATGTCTTTCTGTCACCGCAGCAAACATCAGATGATATCTGAACTTACTTAAAGTTTAAATGGACTAATTGTTTAGTAATTACAAGTATCTCCTCTGTATATCTTGACTGATACTCAAATATTTTGTTTTCAAGCTCAGAGAAAATGGACCATTATTGATTCTTCAACAACACAGGTTTGAATTCTGTAGATCAGTTTATACATGGATATTTGTGTGTGTATGTGCACACATGTATGTGTATGAAACTATGTGACTGTAATCATCTCCACATGAATGGTTTGACTCTCCTGTAAATTTTGTTTTGCAGTAAGAAGTGATCTCCTCTGTTTCTCCTGTATTTTCCACTGTTTTTACTGTAATGTGGTAAACTTTGAATAGCTTCATGGGACCCATGTGAAGTGACAATAGGCAGTAGTCCCAAGAATCAAATAACAGTCTTGGCATTATAAAAGAAAGTTGATTTTTTTCATATGTGTTTTAAGTTTCCACCATTTCAAGATAAATAAATCAAGCATAGGGACCACTGTGAAATAAGAAAAGGAAATTTCATGATGCTATTTCTGAAACAACACCAATCGGCATGAAAACCTGGCATTTTTTATGAAATGTATTGTATTTTATATTGAAAATACAACTTCTATGTTGGTACAGTATATGAAATATATATTAAATAGCAGTTAATTAACTGATTATATTATTGGTAAGATTTCCGGTCAATAGGACATTAGTTAAATTTGAGGGAGTCAAAAATCATAAATGAATTTTCTACTGTGCAGGTGTTGATACCCCTAATTCCTTCTTTGTTCAATGATCAACTATAAATATGTATTGCTGATGGCACTCATGCAATAGTGAATGAGATGGAAAGATCCCTTTCTTCAGGGAACTTAGATTCTAGTGGAAAGAGAACATAAACAAATAATATACACTAGATGCAAGTAATGAAGTTTCTGGCCAGAAATAAAACACATAAAGGGTTAGGAATATCAAGGTAGAAAAGACTTGATATTTTATAAAGGGATTAACATGAAGAGATCAATGAAAATATGGGTGTAAGTGTGGTGAAGGAATTCCGATTTTGTCCAGCTATCAGCAAGAATAGTGTCTGTGGTCTTAAAAGTTTGTCCTAAAACATAAAGTCATCAGATTTAGTTAATAAAGCATTAACTAAATAAGTAAGCTGTCATCTAAGTAAGGCATAGAAGAAGCATACTAACCTGTGTGATCCAATGACTGCAAACAATAAAATCCCCAAATGAAAGAGGGAATGATATCAGAGCATAAGTTTTGAGCACTAGGTTTGCAGAAGGCAAAGGATGACAATGAAAATCCCAAATTCATTTAGGGGCTCTCACATGGAGTTAGCTTCTAGTTAATTCCCTCTAACCACAGCCCAGAGATGTGAATAGCTCTTCTCTCAGACAGAGAGCATTACAAAGTCTTTTACAGCAGTTTAAAATGTAATACTTCATTGCTTGATCTCCCCTTTATCCCACTTTAAAGTTGTTTTAAGGGTTTTCTATGTTTTGTCTAGTCATTGTTAATATTATTCCTTTGATTTTTTTTCTTCATGATTGTGTTTTGTATGATTTTCTGTATATGGATTCCAAGATGTATAGAGACAGTAAATGGATAGGGCATGGCCGGGGATGATGGGGGAAAGGGGAACTAATAACCACAAGTATGAAAAGAAAATGTTCTGAAATTGATTGCAGTGATTACATAAATCTTCTTAATATGATTGTACAATGAAATTATATAATATATGATATATATGCCAATATAACTATTTAAAAATAAATAATAAAAAATAAGATGTAGTTGACAGTTTAGCTAGTTTGACTCTGAGTGATTTTTAGTCAATGGGTTACACTAATTAAAAGGAAGACCCGTGTGGTCCAGTAGAGTTTGTAGAGTAAACTCTAAGGATATCTCTTAGTGGGTAATGAGGTTGACTGTAGAATATTCTCCTTCTGTCAACTGTGCAGGAAGGAGGTTTTCATAAATACATCACCACTCAGGTTGGAGCTGCTCTGGAATATTCAGAACAACTTATAACTTCCTCCTCCCCTGAACCTTCTCCCAAATTATTCACTAGCTCCCCCCAACCACTTCCCACCCCCAAACCAAAAAAAAAAAAAAAAACCAAAAAACCAAAAAAACTTGGCTCTAGCATCTGTTTCCCAATAAAGTTTCTGCTTCTTACTCAATTTTTTAGCTCATTTGATTTATGGACACAAGCAAGTCACCTGACTGGTCCTAGGCCACACAATGAGCCCGGGGTTCGGTAAAAAACTTAAACCCAGCCTTGTTATTATTTTCTGAAGTTGTACAGTTTCTTGGAGCCCCAGAGTTGTGGGAAATGGTAGTCTAATCTCATTCACTTAAACATTCAACAAGGAAACTCAGAGCAAATATTGGCGTCTGGTTCAAGAATTATGTATAAATCAATGAACCTAGTGGAGAGAATCCAGGCAGTAAGTCCCCCCACAAGTCCCCCAATTAAAAGATCATTTTGCATTTGACTCTAGGTTTCAAAATTAGAGGTCTTTTTTTTCCCCCCCCAGAATGGCTGTATTTGGGACTAGTCTCTTAGGAGGAACACATCCAAAGGTCTCAGTCTTGCCTAATTTTTAAAAATCATTTTATTGGGTGCTCATACATTACTTTTCACAATACATAAATACATATACTGTGCCAAGCACCTTCATGTGCCTGCTGCTATTATCACTCTCCAAATATCCACTTTTCCAATTAAGTCCTTGATATCAGCTTCTCATCCTTTCCCATCCATTCTTGCTCTCCCCACCCTCAACAACCCTCAATACTTTATAAATTATTATTGTTTTGTTATAACTTACACTGCTCAACATCTCCCTAGTCCACTCCTCAGATGTCTGTCCTCCAGAGGAGGTTATTTGTAGATCCTTGTAGTTGGCTCCCTCTCTCTATCCCTCCTTTTCTCCACCCATCCAGTGGCTCCACTCTCACACTTGGCCCCGAGGGTTTCATCTGTCCTGGTTCCCCATATTTCCAGTTCCCATCTCTACCTGTGTACCTTGTCAAGTCCAACTGATTTGTAAAGTAGAGTTGGGACAGTGAAAGTTGAGGGGAGGTAGCCCTTAGGAAATAGAGGAAAGTTGTATGCTTCATCGCCACTTCACTGCAGCTTGACTGACCTGTCTCTTCTCCACGACTCCCCTGTAGGGGGGTTTCCAATTGCCCACAAGTGGGCCTTGGTTCTCCACTCTGCTCTCCCTTTCATTCATAGTGATGTGAATCTTGTTCTTTGATGCTTGACATCTGCTCCCTTCCATCCCTCATGATCACATAGGCTGGTGGGTTTCTTTCATGTGGGCTTTGCTGCTTCTGTGCTAGATGGTCACTTGTTCACCTTCAAGCCTTTAAAGCCCCGGATACTTTGTTTGGTGGCTGGGTGCCATTAGCTTCCTCTGCTCTGTCTGTCTCTGCATCATTTTGTCCTCAGCTATCATGTCAGGAGTGTGAGAACATAATGATATGATAGTTCCTCTTTGATGCCTGAGACATAATCCTTTCGATACTTCGTGACCACACTGGCTGGTGTGCCTCTTCTGTGTGGACTTGGATACTTCTCAGTTAGTTGGCCATTTATCTTCAGGCTTTGAGACTCCAGACTGTATCTTTGATACAGTCAAAGGTGCCAACAGTTTTCTTCACCCAATTTGCTTATGCACCTCTTTGGCTTCCTTGATATAGGGCAAGTGAGCATCATGGAATACAGATTAATAGAACAAAGTGTTCTTGCATTGAGGAAGTGCCTGGGTGGGGGCCCAAGCACTGCTGCTTTAGTACTAAACCTATAAATATATGTCCTGGGATTTATTCCCTCCTTATCATAGATAATTATATTTACATATGTGCATGCCTATGTTTAGATCTCTGAATGTGCTCTTTGCCTTCTAGTTCTTTCCTCTATTTACTTCTGCCTTCCTCCTGTCCCACTGTCATGCTTAGCCTTTGTTTGAGTTTCAGAACTTCCTCTCTGTTACATTACCTTTACTTCGGCCCTACCAGGCCTTCCACATGCCCCTCGCCATGGGGGAACCTGTTGTTCCCCCATCCCGGACCCAGTCTGTGCCCCTCTTCCTCTCTACTCCTCCCCCATAGCCCCCAGGAGTGATCCCTTCTTGATTTGATCCATTTGGGGGCTCAGACCACATTGCTTCCCTGCCATGTGACCCCCCAAAATGTCCTCAGTCACTGTCTGCTTCTGTACAGAGACAGTGTGACAACTCCTGTTATTGTTTGTGCAGCCCCTCCTGTGGTGTCGGTCCCGGCAGGGACACAGTACTCCGAGCATCGTAGGCAGGGATCCGGCCAGTGGGGACCAGACTGCCTCTCTTTCTCTTCCTCTGTGTCCACTTGTCTCCATGTGGGTGTGGCATGCTGGCCCCTCTTCACAACCTGTCCTCTGCCACACCCACTTCCAGGGAGGGAGTCAGTCTGGCTCAGGTTGTGGCCGGCCCTGTAGCTATCTCTTTTCATACCTCCTTTCATGTGTCCATGTTGTCCTCATGGTTGGGTTCTTCATGGTAGGATCTGCACGCCCATTCCCACTTCTTTGGGGAAAAGACCCATACTTTCCCCCTGTGTGGGTTAGTGCACTGCTCCCTCCATTATTCTTTCACTTTCAAACCCCCTTTTTCCCTCTCCTGCCTCTGTTCTTCTCCCTTACTGTGTACCTCCCTGGGTTTGGTCCCACCTCCTCCCCTTTCCCTAGATCTTTACCCAACTGTTACGTTATAGGAGGCTTCTCTTCTATACCTACCATGTTGGTTGCACTTACCTCAGGGGGCTCATATAGTATTTCTCCTTTTGTGATTGACTGACTTTGTTTAGCATAATTTTCTCCAGTTCTTCCCATGAGAAGATGTGTTTCATGTGCTTCTCAGTGCTTTTGAGTGAAGCATTTTTTTTGTGTGTGTATGTGCCAGAGTTTGCTGATCCACTAGTCTATTGATGGAAATTTAGATCATTTCCAACTCTTTGCAATAGTGAATTACACTACAATAAACATTGGCATGCATATCACTGGCCATGGCTTATTTCTTACATATTCTGAGGATATACTCAGTAGCGGGATAGCTGGGTCATAAGGTAACTCAATTTCCTTTTTCATTAGGTATCGCCAGACTACTTTCCATTGCAGCTGTACATATTTACAGGACCACCAGCAATGTAGAAGTGTTCCTATTTCACCACATCCCCTCCAACATTTGTTACTCACCTATTTTCTGATTTGGGCTAACCTCAAAGATATTAGATGGTGTTTCATAGTTGTTTTGATCTGCATTTCTGCATTCTCTGATGGCTAATGATTGGGAGCATTTTTCATATGCTTATTGGCCATATGGATCTCCTCCCTAGTTAAACTTCTAAGTTCTTTTTTCCCATTTCTTCAAAGGGTTAACTGAGTTCCTCTTTTTGCAGGCAAGAACGACATGATAGATTTTTGTAATAAGCCCTTTGTCTGTTGTGTTGTTGCTAAAAATCCCCTTCCACTCTGTGGGTTGCCTAGTTATCCTCTTGGTAAAGTCTGTTGATTCACACAGGTGTTTTATCCTTAGTAAGTCCCATTTGTTAATTTCAGATTCTCCTGCGTGTGTACCCTGTTCTATTGCATTCCACCTTTGTATTCCCTGGGCCAAGGTTCTTAGATTTTCCCTGATTCTTTTGGTAATGGTCCTGCTGGTTTTGGGGTTTTACTTCTAGGTCCGTGATTCAGCTTGAGTTTGTTCTTATGCATGGGGTGAGGTAAAGATCCTGTTTCATTTTTCTACATGTGGATTTCCATTGTTTCTAGCAGCATTTGTTAAATAGAGCATCACCCTCCCACTTGATACTTTTGGGGCTCTTTTCGCAAATCAGTTGTCTATATGCTAATGATTTAATTTCTGGGTTTTCTATTCCTTTCCATTGGTCTGTGTATCTATCATTATGCCAGTACCACACTGTTTTGACCACTGTGGCTTTGTAGTAAGTGTGAAACTCAGGTAAAGCGAGCCTTCTGACTGTTTCCTTTTCCGTGAGGAGATCTCTACTTATTCTGGGCTTTTTTTCTCTCCCTATGAAATTGTGTCATGTGGACTTGAGAAGAATGTGGGGTTTTTTTTGCATTTAGATGGAAATCTCTAAATATGTCTATCAGCTCTAGTTGCCTAATTGTATTGGTTAGTTCTGTAGTTTCTTTGCTGAGCTTCCTTCCCAATGATCTATCTTTCTCCGAGAATGGTGCATTAACATCCTCTACTATAATTGTTGAGTCTGTGATATCTTTTTTCATGTTCTGAATAGCCTGTTTGATGAATCTTGCAGGTCTCTCATTTGGTACATATATGCTTATTATGTTCACAGGTTCCTGGTGAAGTGATCCATTAAGCATTATAAATTGCCCCTCCTTATCTCTTTTTATGGCTTGACCTTGAGATCAATTTTGTTTCAGATTAGGATTGCAACTCCTGTTCTTTTTGAGTCACCATTTGTCTGATATAATCTCCTCCAGCTTTTCATTCTTAGTTTATTCTTGTCTGCGATCTTAAGATATGTTTACTGTAGATTGATGGGTTATGTTTTCTGAGCCAGTTTTATTTTAATAAAGGAATTGAGGCTGGTACATTTAGAATCATTATCCCAACCTGTGGGTTCATTGCTGACATCCCTTGCCTTTTGATTTGGGTGATTTTCTATCACCTTTTTTTATTGCTGCACTTTGTTTTTGTTGGGGTTTTTTTTTTGTTGCATGTTTTCCTCCTAGCCATATTTTCTAAGTGATTGGTATTGATTTGTTGACTTCTGGATGGAGTTGGGCTGTATGATGCTCTCCTGCTTGTTCTTGGTGAATGTTGGTCTTCTGGTCATAGTGAGTCGGCAAGGATCTTCCTCAGGGTTGGGTGTCTCACAGCATATTCATTTAAGTTTTTCCTTGTTTTTCCTTGTCCTGGAAAACTCTTATCTCTCCTTCTATTTTGATAGATAATTTTGCTGGGTATAGAATTCTAGGGGAAACATTTTCTTTCAGCTTCTGGAAGATATTAGTGAGCTCTCTTCTCTTCATGATTTCTGTTGATAGGTCTGCACATATTCTAACCTGAAAGCCCTTGTATGTTATTGTCTTCCTTTCTCTTGCTATCCTTAGGATTTTTTCTTTGTTCTCAAAGTTGGATAATTTAACTATTATATGCCTTGGTGAGTTTTCTTGGAGTTTATTCTACTTGGCATCCTCTCTACTTCCTGTATGAGGGACTGATTCTCATTCATTAGGCGGGGGAAGATTTCTTCCAGAAATTCCCTTGTTAATTTAGCTGTTGTCTTCTTCACTGTTTCTTGTTCAGTTAGGCCGATAATTCAGATGTTGTTCCTTTTCATAACATTGGTCATTGATCTCAGGTTTTCTTCTGCCTCTTTTATAATTTTGTTTGATTACCTTTCCCATTTGCTGAGATCTGCTTGATCATCTTCAAGATCTCTGATATGACTCTCAGCTTCCTCTATTCTGTTCATGAGATCAGTGCTCTTGTGTGAAGCATCGGCTACTTTCTCTGTTAATTCTTGTATTTTCCTTTGGTGTGTGGACTTCATGCTCTCTATTGTGGCCTTCATGCCCTATTTCACTGCATCTTTACTCTGTATAGCTTCCCTCATCTCCTGTACTACTCAGAACAGCTTTCTGAAAAATTTTTTTTGTGGGCCAGGTCCACGGCAGAGTCTTCTATGAGTGTCATTAGTTCTGTCAATGAGGTTTGTCTTTCTTATCGGGAGTGATGTGGTATGGTGTTGTTTACATGATGATTTTGAAGAGGTGAGCTCCATATTCCTAGGAGACCAAGGGACTTTTCCTACTATTGTACTGTGATTGGCAATGGTGTTTACAAGGAATACTGTTGGAGGTAGGTGTACCTCAATGTAGGTAGGTGCTCAGGTGACTCAAAAAATCAGCAGCAGTAAGAGGTGGTGGGTGCTGGTAGAGTGGTAGGGTATACGAGACCTCTGGGCTGGTGTCAATTGATTGGACCTAGAGTGATGTGATCCACTCTGGCGTGTGGTGTGCCTGCAAGAGCCAGGTGTAGTGGTTGCAAAAGGTGTGCTTGAAAAGCCCAGTTCCCAATATCTGCTTATGCCAGCTAGGGACAAGATCTTGCTGTAGGCCCTATGGCCTCTCTGACTCCCCCTGTTATGGTGGCCCCTGGCTCTTGTGTGTCCTGGCAAGGACCCTTATCCATTGGAAACCAGGCCAGCACTCTCCTTGGCTTACGTCACCACTAGACACAGCTGCATGTGTTATGCATCCTAGCCATGTCCCCTTTCCCATAAAAACTGGCTAGTTTTCTGCAGGCACTGATCACCGCTAGGCAAAGCAGCACGTGGCTGCCCGGTGTCCCATCTAAATCTCCCTGCCAGCGAAAATCCTTCTAATCTGCACTTCTTAGAGGCAAGGATGGTAAGACAATGTCTTTCATATTTTGGACATATTATCACGAAAGGTCAGTCCTTGGAAAAGGACATCATCTTTGGTAATTGAAAAAGAAGACACCTTTTGATGAGATGAATTGACACAGTGGTTGCATCATTGGGCCCAGGAGGAGGAACAATTGTGAGGATGGTGCAGGTCCATGCAGTATTGTGTTCTGTTGTGCACAGGGTCACTATGGGCTGAATCCAACTGGATGACACCTAAAAACAAGCCCCTCTCCTGATGATGTCAATTTTATAATCAAATTACTACAGGTATTTCTGGGTCCAGATTGAATGTGTTTGTGGGAATCTTGGGTTTAAGTACTGCAAGCTTGAGACTAGTGTCGGTTTAGAGCATTTTGAAAAGCACCTTTGGGCAATCGCCTTTATGAATTTCTTATATTTGGATTAATCTTGGGGAGTAGTAATTCATACTGCTTCAATTCTATAAACTTTTTATATTTACATCTTTTATTCAAGTGATAAAAATAAAAACAACAGTGCTGTTGTTCTGACTTAAGGAAACCCCAATAATATTAGCAGAGTTCATGCTTCTTAGGATATTCTGTGACTGATTTTCCAGAAATAGTTTATCGGGTCTCTGAGTGGACTCCAATCTTGTACCATTCAGTTAACAGCCAAGAGTGTTAACCATTTATACTGCCTAGACTTTCCATATTAAAATAAAGATTAATGTAAAATAGATGTATTGCTTCCCCAGGAGTTTCATTGGATTCAGGGTAACTGTCCAGCATGCTTCTTTATTTTCTTCATCACTCCTGAGCACTCTGTGGCTCAGGGCTCTGTGGAGCTTTGGGTTATGGCCTCCAATTCTTCAAACCTCATCATTTCCATCTATCATTTGGGAGTAATTAAACATACATCAAGGGATGATATGTTGCATATAAAGTAACTTGTTCATTGGTTTTCCTTTTTTAACTTATTTTTTGAATTCTAATTGTGCCATCTTTAATTTTTGGTTATTAAAACATCTTTCAACCATAAATCTAATTATTGTTTTTCAACACTTTAAAGAAGTTTTACACAATGAATATAAATAATGCAATGCATCCTATGATTCCTTTACTGCTGCTTCCGAGTATTGAATGTGGATCCAACTAAGATTAAGTCCTTGACAATTTCAATTTTTTTTTCTGTTTACATTGATGTTACCTATCAGTCCAGTTGTGAAGATTTTGATATTCTTGAAATATAGTTATAATCTAAGCTGAATTCTGCAATTCTTGATCTTTATAAGCAAGTGCTTCAAGTCTTCCTCACTTTGAGCAAGTAGAGTGGTGTTATCTGCATACCATGGATTATTAGTAAGCCATCCTCCAATCCTGATTGCCACACTCTTCACATAAACTAGCTTCTCTGATCATTTGCTCAGCATTGAATAAACATGATGAAAAGAAACAACCCTGCTGCACACCTTTCCTGATTTGAAAACTTGTGTTTACACAACTGTCTCTTGAAACATAGT
The DNA here is from genome assembly GCA_004026705.1 of Nesogale talazaci. NCBI lineage: Eukaryota > Metazoa > Chordata > Mammalia > Afrosoricida > Tenrecidae > Nesogale > Nesogale talazaci. Next base: position 17,683 of record PVJH01002325.1, read on the forward strand.
CAGGTCCTTCCTAAGCACAATGAAGTGTTCTGGAATTTCCATGATCTTATGGCTAACCATAATTAGTTAGGATAATACAGTCAAATGTCATTGTATAGTCAATACAAGACAAGTAAACCTCTTTCTGTTGTTTTCTCCAGCTGTTGTCAATAATGATATCCCTTGTTCCAATTCTTCTGAATACTTCTTGAACCTCTGACAGGTCCTTGTCACTGTTCTGCTGAAACTGTTCTTGAATAATCTTCAGAAAAGTTTTACTTGCATGTGATATTCATGATATTGTTCTGTAAATTGAACACATTCTCGGGTCATCTTTCTTTGTAATGGGTATAAATATGGATCTCTGATCAGTTGTTAACTAGCTTTCTTCCAAATTTCAAGGCACAGATGAGTGAGCTTTTCTAATGCTCCATCATCAGTTTATTAAAACATTTCAATTGGTATTCTATCAATTCTTGTAGTCTTGTTTGTGTCTAATGCCTTTAGTGCAGTTTGGACTTCTTCCTCATATACTTGAAATAGTGGAATGTGGACTCATTTTTTTCTGTACAGTGCCTCTGTATCTTCTTCATATATTTCTATAGATGTAGTCAATTTGACTTCTATGTATTCCTCCTGGAGAAGTTCATGTATATTTTTGTCATTTGAGCTATTGAACAGTGGGTGAAGTAATCAATTATTCTTGTAAAATTTTATCATGAGATCTCCATTTTCATTTCTATCACCACGACCATATTTCTCAACTACTGTTCCTTCTTTATTTCCAACTTTGGCATTCTAATTGACAATAATTATCAATGTATCTTGACTATATATTTGATCAATTTCAAACTGAAGGAGTTGGTAGAGTTCTTTGATTTCTGCATCACTGGCATGATTAGAGTATAAATAGGTATAGTAGTTATACTGATTGAATTTCCTTTTATGCAGAGAAATGTTATGCTATCACAGACAGCATTGTATTTTGAGGTAGATTTTTAAATGTCCTATTTCATAATGGCTGCATGCCATTCCCTTTGAATCTGTCATTGCCAGTATACTAAACTATCTGATTTTCTGACTGAAAATGGCAATACCAAGCCAAAGAATAAGGACATCTCTCTTGGAAGAACTACAGCAAGAAAGCTCTTTAGAGGAAAGGATGGCCAGATTTCATCTCACATCCTCTGCAAGTGTGTTCAGGAGAGAACATTTTCTGGAGAGAGAGATCATGCTAGATAAAGTAGTGGAACAGTGACAAGATGGATCGACACTATGCCTGCTACAATGGAATCAAGCATAGGAACAATTATGAGTATGGCACAAGACCAGGCAGTGTTTAGCTAGTTCCATTGCACATGGACTCACTATGTGTCACAACTAACTCAATGACACCTAACAACAGCCCATTTCAACTGACTAAAATCTAGAATGTTGATCTTTATGCATTCCACTTTATGTTTTATAATTTCCAATTTTCCAGATTTGTATTTTGTACATTCTAATTTCTGATTATCAATGGATGTTTGAAGTTGTTTATTCTCATTTTGAGTCATGCCCCATCAACAAATCCTGAGGGTCTTATTGCCACATGCTTTACTCCACTCACCTCATTATAGTTGACTCTACTTTGAGAAGGCAGCACTTCCTCTGTCATGTTTTGTGGGGTGATTTGAGCCCCTCAAACTACCTTTCAATTGAAGGAGCTCATCTTCTGGCACTATTTCTGACAAGGTTCTTGTTTTATTTATTTGCATTTCAGTATTTGACAATACTTTGATGCTATCCATAAGGTTTTCAGTTGCCAATTCCTTAGTAATACTGCTCTTTCTTATTCTGGTGAATCTGATCACTTTGGGTGACCCTACTGGTATTTGAAATACCAGTGACAAAGTTTCCAGCATCAGAGCAACACACCTCATTGTGACAAACTGACAGACAAGTGGTTATATTGAATCCATAGTAAAGTAAAATAATTTACATGGTTATATAAATTCCAGTAATATTAATGCCATCAAAAGTAATCAACTTCTTGAGTTTATATAGATTTTTTTGGATTGAATCATCTCACAAAGATTTGTTATCTTTTGAGGACTAGAGGACCAGAAAATGTTAAAGTGAATAATGTGTGATGGGGAAATCACCTGGATTCAATGGTATTCTTTAAGTATAGAACCAACCAATCTATTGCTAAAGTAAGGGACCATAAAGATTCAAGTATCAAACTAAGATGTTTGAATTACATAGTTTCACAAATCAACTTAGAATATATAATGGCTATTAATGAGAAATGCATGGAAAGAGTTATCGCAGCCTCAATTCTGTTTTAGGGCAATTTCCAATAGCATATTCTTTCTCTTTCTTAACCACTCTCACTATTTCTCCTTTTCTCCCTATCTCTTTCTCTTAATCCTGCCCTGTCTCATTCATCTTACTCACTAGTGTTTTCGTTATAAGGAGTGTTAGTCTTAAAGAATGGTCAAAGGGTAAACAGGTGTAGGGACCAAATGCTTGCTAGTGCTAGTGAATCCAAGAGGAATGGTGATGATTTTTATTCATGTTTCTTGGGTGTGAACATGTTGTATCCAAATGAATGTTGTCAATTTAACCAAAGACCAAACTCACTACCATCTAGTGGAATCTGGTGCATAGTGACTCTGTAGGGCATGTTAGCACTGCTTCTGGAGGTTTCTGAGATGATAGCTCTTTATGGGTGTTGAAAGCCTCATCTTTCTTTCATGGAGCAGCTAGTGATTTAGAACTGCTGACCATGTGGTTACCAATCCAACTCATAACCTATTTTGAGTATCTAAAGTATAATCATGCAATTTGAATATTTGGTCCTTCTGGTTCTTCCATTTATATCATATATGATCATATGGTCAGAATAGGAGCCTAGATGGAGTCATGGTTATTGGCTGTTTATGACAAGGTCAGCTATTCAAAATCATCAGCCATTACTCTGGAAAAAAGACAAAGTTTCCTACTTTCTAAATAGTTCGTCTCCAAAACTTATGAGGACAGTTCTCCCCTGTCCTATAGGGACACTTTGAGTCAACATTGACTCAATGGCAGTCAGTTTATTTTTAAGTTTTAAGTCATTGTACTTGGGGTTCTTAGAACTCATAACATTCCATATGTAAATTATTCCAAGCATGTATGTACATGTGCTGCCATCATCATTTCCAAAATATTTTCTACTTGAGCCCTTGGTATATTTGTTATTTTATATGATCAAAACAGGAGTGGATGGAGACAGAATATTAAAATAACCAGAGCAGGGTGAAAGAGGCAAAGTTGTGATGCAGCTCTGCCTTCCTCTGGTTCAGGATTCACCTCATCATTTATTAACTTCATTCCTTTTTTTTTTTTTCAAGAGGACTTAAGGAGAATTAAGGGAAGAAATGGAAACCAGACTGAGCCATTTAAAAAAACAAGCAAACTGCACCACATAGGGTCTTGCTGAAAACATTTGAAGGCAACAGGAATCTCATTATAAGTCAGTCTTCCAGAGGCCACATGATACAGAGCAAAAAAGCCAGATGGAGCTGAGTTGAGAACCCAGATTTTTTCCATTTGACTAATTAACTTGACCCAGAGAAAGTTGATTAACATCTTAGGACTTCCTTTTCCACCCTATAAAATAAGGCTGTAATTCAGTTGCTATGAGAATTACACGAGTGAAAGCATGCAACGTGTTAATAGTTTGGTCTGACCTAAAGCAGGGGCCCAAGTAAATGTCAGTTCTGTTGTTTTTCCACATGCCACTTCTTACTTCTTGATTCTGAGGTTCAACTTGTCCATGGGCCAAAAGTATTCACTGTATCCAGAAGACCAGAATCCAGCTGCAATTTTGACTCAAGGGGTGATGGAGGGAGGTGCTGAATTTGGAAGATCCTGGAAGTGAGGAGATTGGCCTTATGACAGACACTCTCCATCCACTGACACTATTCCAGCTGCTTTTAGCAGAATTTCTTTGGTGCATGTGTGCTCCTAGGCCAAACATGTTTCAAAGAAGTACACAATAAATTAAACTGGGACTGACAACCATGGCTGCCAAGAACTGAGTTGTGCACGGCAAGCTTTCTTATTCCTTAAGAAGAACTCTGAGCCCCGAGGGTAAAGTTTTCCCGTAAGTGTGGGTGTTCAAATGGTTTGTTTTGGTGTTGTTTTGATATATGCAACTCCTTCCAGTGGCTCAGATATGCCAGAAAATCATCACAGAGGAATAGTTATTATAAGCATATTCTGAAGCTCAGCAGTCATTCTCTGTACTCTCATTCTTCAACGCCCCATTCTTGCACTCCAGTTTCAAATGTGTTGAGATTTCAGCTGAGAGGCACTTGGCAGAAAAATGTTCCATGGGTGTCTTGGCTCAGCAGGACCTGCCCATGCTAAGATAGGGGGAAATTCCAAGATGGACAGACTATGTTATCACTTCAGACTTTTTTGGCATAGATGGCTCAGTTTCCAGCCCTAAACATATTTTGTGTGGATAATAGGTGACTCCTTACAGAGTAAACACATGAGGAGCTTGCAGGTGTCGTGTTCCTTTGGGCTTGCCAGCCAGATGTTCTTCTCTAGGACTAACTTTTTAGCCTCCACCATAACTCTTCCTCCTTTTCATTGAAATAAAAAAGCAAGGTTTGCTTGGGAGAGCTCCCAAATTGAGTGGAATATTTTACTTGCTATCTATTAATCTACTTGTGTCAATGTCTTTCTTCCTTTTTATTTTTCATCTAGTTTAGGCCAATAAGCACAAGTCAAAATAAGCATGTAAATCTTGACATTTAAAAAGTACTACAGCAGAGCTATAAAAGGTACCTTCGGGAAGTTATACTGAAACTTAGGACCCATGACCTTGTGCTTGGACTTGGCATGAGATGTAGAAGACACCCTCTATGTATTGCTGCAAACATAGGCGCAACATAGTGTGGCATACCAATACTAATTTTTCCGCTTTCTGCCAAGGTACCTGGCATGCTGGAATTAGATGGGGGTGCTTCTTGGACAACATGTTCTCTCTCTTTTTGGCCAACTATGCTGTGGATCAGTTGGTCAGTTTAGAGAAGGCAGAGCACTTTTAGAATGTCTGGCAGATTGAGGGAAGCACTAAAGTGCATCAGGGTTTAGGAACTGAGACATCATCAAAAGTCTCTGAAATTCAATCTATCTTCTTAAATTAAAAAAAAAACTATCATAGGGAATTGCCTGAGAAGTCAAATGATAAATACTTTCAGCTTTAAAACAAAGATTGGGTGCTCAAGTGTCCCCACAAGGGTTTGAGGAGAAAGACATGATATAGGTCTGAAAAATAAGTCATTGAAAAGTCCATAGATCACAGTTGGACTCTGACACATGGGATGCCTTGAGTCAGAATTGTTACCTTGTTAACTGGTTATGATGATGTGACATTAACCTAGAAGTGCTCTTGTGGAACGAATCTTGGCCAGGTTGCCTACAAAGGCTTTGGTCATAGCAGATGGAAAAATTGCTAGGGGGCTTCTTTTGCTACTACATTTCAGAATTCTTGGGGCAGAAAGGAGCTCACCTTTCTTCCCTCTCACCACCCCGGGGGCAGATGTAGCATTCACTCAATTGTCCCGCAATTTCAGATTCCTAAAGTCTCCACTCTTCCCAAGATACACTCAGTGCAAAACTATTTGTCCGCCTTAGGAGGCCCACAATTTTGCATTCTTTAGTACTTACTCAATTGTTGTGACGAAAACCATATAGTTCCTGGCAGTTAGATAAAATAGCTCCTGGGGTCTAACAGGTTTTCTCAGAATAAGACGCCATCAACATGAGATGTCAGCTAAGTTCACAGGGAAGAAGCAGACTGGCCTGTGACCTAATGAGAGAAAGGTGCCTGAAACTCAATTAGAAACACCCAGTTTGTGGAATGTTGTAGATAATAGTGAAAGCTTCAAATCCACTTGCAAGGTTCTTTCATGAATTGAGTCTCTGGTGAATCCCCACTTACCCTAGTCTAGTAATGTGAATACCCTTAATATCAGAGAGGAGGTCAGCAGCTGGAATGTAACACCTTGTCATGAGCTCTCCCTGTTGACCCCTTTGGAATGTATTCTATTTTAAAAATATTTCCTGATTTCTTTTCCATTGAGGGTTTTCTGTTTTGTTTTGTCAGTGTTGCTGGGTTCTTTATTTGTTTTGGTTTTGTCTTTGTTTTATATGTTTTTCTGGACAGGGAAGTCAGGAACTGAACTAATAATTACTTCGGGACATGGCGGGGGAAGTTGACAGGAAATTGGTAATCAACAAGAATGGGTACATGAAGGAGCAAAATGTTCCAAAGTTAATTGTAGTGATAATTGTACAACTCTTCTTAATATGATTTAACTATTTATTGAATAATATGATAATTATAACTCAACAAAACTTTAAAAAAAATTAGCCCTAAAACATCTTTGTAATGGATTGAGTTGTCTTCTCCCACCCTGGTCTATTTTGAAGTTCTAAACTTTGTGCCTGTGAATGTAACCCTACTTATAAATAGCGTCTTAAACCACTCCTCAAATTCAAAAACCTCTTTACTTTGAAATCGATGGGAATTGACATATGTGATCAGTGATTTATTTTAAAAGTTCGATTGGCACATAATCTACATATCATACAGTGATATCGAGAAGAGTTGTACTGCTATTAACATGATCCATTTTAGAGTATTTTTCCTTTCCTATACTAATTGTTATTAATCCTCAATTTTCCCCAATCTCCTCTGCCATATCCCCAAGACCATTAATCTAATTACTATCTCTATAGATTTACTTATATTGAATTTCACATACATAAACACATAGCATAGAAGCCAAAAAATATTAATTAAAAAAATCCTAAACTAAAAACAACATGAAAAAACTAACAACAATTACAAAGTAAAACAGAAAAACCTCAATAGAAAGAACATAGAAAATATATAAAAAAGACAAATTTTAAAATGGGTCAAAAGAGAGACCAAATGATGACATGTTCAATTTTAAACTAAGTGCATTTGCAATAATCCACTTTTCAAAGCACTCTGCATGATAGCAAGGCTATTCTTATCTCTGGTCTTTTGTGAGAGTAGATTCACCAGAGGATCAATCCATATGGGTTTCCCCTTTATTTTTTTCTTGTTTTAAAGTGAAACAATTTTAAAGTGGTTCAAAAGAGAGAGCAAATAATAAGGTATGACATTTTAACCTACTTAAAACATCTGCCATAATTGACCTTACAATACTGCTTGTCTAATAACAAGGCTATTCACATCCTTGGACTATGGCCAGCCAGAGGAAGTTCCGTCTATTTGCTTTTTAATGTGTGAAGCCCAAAAAGATTCTGGGCTTCTATTGTCATCTACAGCTTTCTGCAAACCAGGTGTTCACAATTTAAACTAACAGCTTTAAATTTCGTAGGATTTGGATTGTATTATTTACAAAACTTGGATCACGGAGAATGGTAAGCTTCTTCCAGGTAAACTTAATTCACTCCTTACTTAGATGGTTGCTTGTTTGAAGACAAGTCATTAAGACTCCAGATGCCATTCTTTCTGATGAGCTGATATCATCCAGTTTTTACACCATACTTGACTCTTCATGAAGGCAAGCATAAGAATATCATTTTTACAATCAACAAACAACTTAAACAACTTGCCCTAAATGGTTTGCCCTATTCTCCACCATCCCAATTCTTTCTTCCCCGTTCCCTCTTGTAGAATGCCATCTTCCCTTTCACCAAAGTGAATACTTGCCTCCTCTCTGGCCTATTACTTCCCATTGTCTCCATATTCCTCACACTCCTGGCACCCACTCAAGACTATTTCTTTTTTTAATGAAATTCTTTTCCTTGACTTTTTTAGGTCATAGCAGTCCCATATAATATTGGTTCTTTTGTGATTGACTGATTTCACCTTAGCATAATGTCCTCCAAATCAGCACATGCCATGAGATGTTTCTCAGTTTCATTATTATTCTTTAGTGATATGTAGTGTTCCATTGTGTGTTTTTACCAAATTTCATTTATTTATTTTTTACATGGATGGGAACTTAGGTTTGTGCCATTTTCTTAATTGTGAACAGTGCTGTCACGAACATGGTGTGCATGCATCTGCTTGTGCTGGGTTCTTTTTTATTTCTTTAGGGATAATCTCAAGCTGAGTCATAGAGTATTCCTGATTTTAATTGTTTAAGGAAGTCCCATGCAAATTTCCTCAGTGGTCTACTATGTTATAGTTTCACCAGCAGTGTTTGTGAGTTTCAATCCCTCAGAACCCTTCCAGTATTTATTTTCTGTTTTCCTTTGCTATCAATGCTGGGGTGAGATTGCAGTTTTGATTTATATTTCTAGAAAGTCTATTGACCACAGCATTTCTTTATATATTGTTATCCACATAGATGTCATCTTTAGTGAATTGCTTGTTCATGTTGTCTGCCCAATTTAAACTGAAGTATCCATCTTTTTCCTGTTGAGGTGTTAAAGTTGCCAATATTTTAGAGATTACTGGGTAGAGATCCAACATTTTTTCCCAGTCCGTGTTTTCTCTTTTTAATTTTTTGGTGAAATCTTTTGATGCACTTAGTTGTCTTATTTGGGGGAGATCTTCTCATTCATTTTTCTTCTGTCGTGTGTATATATGTTTTTGCAGTCTCTAACTTTGTCCCTATTTTTCCTTAGACTTCTAGTGTTTACTTTTTTGTCTTCAATGCAGTTCAAGTTTGTTTTTCATTCTAGTGAAATATAGATGATCCTGCTTCATTCTTCTGAAAATGCGAATACAGAAATAGGGTCTTCAAAGATGTTATTAATTAACACAATGCATACTGGAGTGTGTGCATTGTAATCCTATACCACTGGTATTCTTATAGAAGAGACACAGAGACAGGGAGACAAGAGGAAAGATATCTTGTGATGCTGTAGTTGAAAGCCAAGGATTGACAGCTGTCACCCTGAGTTGGAAGAGAATTAGTTGGAGATGGAACAGATTCTTCTGTAAAGTTTCACAAGCAGTTATCATAGTCAACCGTCTAATTTTAGACTCCTAGCCTTTCAGACTTCTAGCCTTAAAAACTGTGAGACATTGTAAGCCACACAGTTAGTGGTATTTTGCCCTTGCAGCCCTAGAAAAGTAATATACTGCTGGAGGTTACAATTTGGTTATATAAAATACATAGAGCATGGTTGGCTGTATAAAAAGTCAATGTCACACATACTGTGTGTGTTTCAAACCACTATAGTTACAAGATTTCACGTTTAATCTTATTTGATCCTAAATAGTAACACCCCATGCCCTTGGATGTAATTGTGGTTTGTAAAACACATTATGTACTCTATTTATTTAACTCTCAGCACAAATTTATGAGGCAGGTGGAATTAGACTCACTTTACAAGAGAATTCGCTGAGTCTCTGCAGGTTTATGTGGCCTATCCATTTGCCAATCTGTGGCAAAACCACACTCAAACTTTAACCTCTTGACCCGAAATCCAGTTCTTTTTACTTCAAGTCTAGGAATTCAACTACTACTCATGTTTCACAGGTGATAAAATTGAGATGGAATTAAATAATTTGATGAAAGAAAGTAGTTTGTATCATTCTCACTTTAAAAAGGCCAACATTTCTGATGGGATGGCCAAAGTGACAAGATGACTGAATTTGAAATTCAGGTACCCTCTGGATAAATCACTAATCAACTTTCTCTTTGATGAGTAACTACCTATAAGTAAAATTTGATAATTAAAAAATAGACATGATTACATTAGTAATATTATATATGTAAATTTATTTTGTAAGCCAATTATTTAATTTTCATCATGTAAAAATTCATTATTTAATTCATTAGGTATTCATTTAATAAAACATTCCTTTAATGAAATAAAAAAATCTTGATTATCTCTACTTGTGTTTCTTGTTGTAGCTTTCAGTTGGCAAATTTCCGGGTTGATAGAGTTTAATCTAAACTTCCATTGATTGCATATCTAGTTAACTTTAGCTTTTTAGAGGAATAGATACTTGGCTGAGGACTAACAACGTTTTTGTAGACTGTCATAGTGTTCAGTAAGCTCTGGTTATCTACACAATGTTGGGTTTGCCATAAAAATCCCTGTTCTGTTAGGAAGTGCTCATGCTTTAACCCCCCTGCTATAAACTTTCATTCAATTTTGTCTCCCACTTTATATCTAAATCTCACTTAGGTCTGGTTAAATGATTATTTGTATGATACTCAAATACTAAAATTATCCTCAATAGATTTGTAATGAAAGTAAATATTTTGTAGCAAATGCATCAAGCTCTTTTTTGAGATTTAAGTTAGTGATAAGGAAAATGTTATACAAATTAATTGAACTACAACCCATAATCAGTCACTTTCATATCATGCTGATAATAATAAACACTAGAACAACCCTAACAATGTAGAATTGTAGTTGGGAAGAACTATTGATTTGTGATCATTTCCAAATGGAAACTTGGCTGTCACATGGAAATTTTTCTGTACCCTTTGGATCCTCCTGATGAAATATTAGTAGCCCCCTATGGGTATGTGTTGCTTGTGGTGAATCTGATTACATCAGTTTAAATTCTCCCACTCCATTGACACCAGATTTATGTGGACAATCTCTTATAGAATGTATGAATGGTGTCCTTTGGGAACTCTGGAATTACTTTCCTAATTCCTTGACTCTAATACAGTTGCTCATGTTATGGTGACTCCCCCAACCATAAAATTATTTTCATTGCTAATTCATAGCTGTAATTTTGCTACTGTTTTGAATCAGGCAACCCCTGTGAAAGAATTGTTTGACTCCCAAAGTTGTCTCAACCCACAAGTCGACAACCGCTGCTTTAGATAATCATACTAAATAACTTAGTAAATCTTAGAAGATTGAAGCCAAAACAATATGAGAGTCAGGTGGAAACCCTTTAGACCAATTCTTTATATTTCTTAGTCACTTTTGAGAGCTTTAGTCACTCATCATGGTTTAGTTGAATTTAGTCTTTGAGAAATTTATCAATCACCTCGGGGCAATTTTCAGAAGTTACTAAGGGCATGGAAGTGCAGCAATGGTCCTTAAACTCTTTGGCCAAATTATCACTGAGTTAGAGTGGCTTTGGACTTTTTACTAGTCCAGCAAAGTGGAGTTAGCACTTCTGGCTGAACATGAACCAATAATACTGGGAGGATGGGTCAAGATATACACAGAATTGGGCAGCAGACCACATGACTACCCACCGTAACACCCTATTCACACCAGATTTACTTAGGTAAATCTATTAGGAATTGACATGAGCGAGGTCAGCTTTATAAATGTCAATGTTCATTTTAATTTGTATTCTGCTCATAGCATGCATTATTACACTTACTTTTCACTTTAGCCACATATATGGTAGAGATGAAAGGATGGTCTGGACTGAAGTGATGAACAGAGGTTCTTTTCATGGCAGAGAGGTACTTGACCTTGTCCATATCCAAGTATTGATGAAGAACAAGATGGTGGTATTTCACAGAAGGAGCATCAGCACTTTGCATATAAAACACTTATCCTGACTGCATCTAGGAGTCCAGTTAAGTCCAGATTAATCATTGATAGACTACCTTCAACCTCTATTCAAGTGGAGGAAATGAATTAATCCAAAAGTCATCTTGAGTATTTCATACATATATTTCTAACCACTAATCTACAAAGGTAATTAGGACAACAAATCCTGGGAGAACAGGGAGAAGCAGAATGCTTATAGAAAAAAATATAAGGGATGTGTCAATTAATTATGGTAGGCACACACGCATGCAGGAACTAGGAAGCTTGGCCAGTACCTTCCTCAGAACTTGGAAGCATAAAGAAAAAATATTAACTTTCTTTCCCCCTTCATTCTGACCTATTAAATCAACTAATCTTCCATTCATGATTGCTATCACCCAAAACACTTCCATTAACAATTTTTGGGGAAATGAGAAACTTTAGTGATATATACTGTTGATCACATATTCTTCTTGGGCAGACATAACATTGAAGGGGTGACAGTCCATTTTCCACCACTCTTTTTTCCTCATTAGCATATATGTATAAATGTGATCATTTCCCCAGAAAAGCCCTTAGTGTGATTGTTGCAGGATTTTCTGAAAAAATAAGAGTATTCTTTCAGAATAAGGGTGGGGTTCAGTGGGACAAGGCAGTAAAAGGGGGACCATGTCAAGGAGTCCGGGAAGAAAAAGGATGTTTGGAAATTGGTTGTGTTGGCAATTGTGCAACTCTGCTTGATGTAATTGAACTCTGGAATGATATGATATATGTACTAACTCTCAATATATATATTTTAAAAAATGGAAAAGCAAACAAAATAAAGTGGGTTCTGACAAGCAAGCAAGCAAGCAAGCAAGCAAGCAAGCAAATACACTCCACACTTGCCATTAAATCCTGATTGATGGCAACTTAATGTGTGTCAAAGTAGAACTGTGCTTCACAGAGCTTTCATTGGCTAACCTTATAGAGATAGATCACTAGGTCTTTCTTTCACAATGCCATTGGGTGGACTAGGACTTCCACCCTTTTGGTTAGCATCACGCAGGAACTCTACATTGTGGTAGAACATATGGAATAACCCACCTTTACTGAGTTCGCAGTCAGTGCTCTTTCTAGGTTCCTGGGAAACTGTGAGGGGGGGTAATATATGTGAATGAAAGGGATTTTCTGATCTTACGAAAATAAATTGTACACACAAACTTAATACATATTATAAATGTATAGCATATGTATCATTATATAACATGAGTTAGAGACAGAAGTCATCCACTTTAAGAAATTTATTCTCCAGCTATCCTTTTATATGGTGACAATATTTTGTATGAAATATGTCTAATTTGTGAAATCATTAATTTTGCATTCATGGTCTCATGGATAATTACACAAGAATATCGAGCTACTGAAAAACCAATGAAGTCACTCACAGCCTGTGTTTTCCTTTCAGTGAAACACATTTGTTTTCCTCTCCATTTATAATTTAATGAAATGAACTGACAGTCTTTCTGGACTGACAGAAAGAAGGGTGTCTCTGAAATTGGTTCTGTCACATGCCGAAGGATTTACATCCCCCTGTCAGTGTGTTCTTAGACAGTGAAACATGGCTTTGGGAGACACGGTCTCTGGATGACAGTGTCTCCTTGGATGGATGTTGGTGATTATATTTTCTTGGATCCAATCCAAAGGGGCTCACCCGGTAAAGTACCAAAAGGTTAATCATGATAGAAATTTTACTTCTAAGGTATGACCCCTCCTCCCATTTGTGGACTGCTTGCACAAATGCCTACACATATTCATATTGCAATGTCTGGCCTCATAATTCTAATATGTGTCTACTTTCTTTACAATTATATTCCTAGGGGCTAGCAGGGCACTTAGCAGGGACTGATGTCATGCTGTTGAATAAATGGTTGGCGGAATAACGAATAACTTTAAATCCAGCCTTAGTGAAGTCGTGTGTACTCTCATAAGCTAAAAGTATAAAGGTTCACAAAAAAGTGAGTATGAAGTATAAAGGTTCACAAAAAATTGAGTCTAACTTGGAGAGTGTTTAACTCTCCAAGCAAAATGATGTTGCTTTTTACTTGTTGGAAGCTTTGATATTAGGAAAGTTGTTTAAACTGTTTGAATCTGGTTTGATAAACTAGTTGTGTCTGAAAGTACCCTTATCATTTACTGAATTGTCTAACCTGGTTGGTAAGGATAGCAAGGTCTTTGTGCAGTGGTCTTCCCAAAACAAACTGATGTTACTTCATAGTGCCTGCTATTCAATGCTGTCAGATAAACCTGCAATTGTGGATCTCTGCACCTTAGCCTCTCTTTATTTTTATTTATTAGAAATGTCCATCTGTAGCTTTCTGCTGCTATATTTGAAGACTCAAATCAGACGGCACCTTTCTTCCCCCAAACAATTTTAATGGCTGCTCCTCTTTGCAGGAAACTTTTACAGTGATCCATGTAGACATGCTCCATTGGCTTTTCTTAACTGTGATCTTGACCACAGTCAATAGCAGCCCTGAGGATGTTGAAATTGCCAATTATTAGATTAGCAATTAAACACAAATTGCCAGGAAAATGCCTAATAGAGATTAAATTTTTAAAACTTTATCGAGCAAGCAAGAACTCCTGATTCTGTATTTCTATAAGACAGAGCAAGATTATTATATATTTCTACTTTAAGGGAAAAATGAGATAGTTTAGCTACAATATTAATTCAATAGCTTTTTCTAGCTTGATCTACTAGACTATAAGTTTTGGGGAGACAAAGCTCCAAGCACAGTGTCTTACATTTCAATACTGAAAGAGCTTATGGGCAAAATATTGAACAATGTAGGAAGAATCAAAAGAATATGGAAACAATACATGGAGTCACTGTTATAAAAAGAATTAGAAACCAATGATACTGAAGAAAGAAGGCTGAAGGCTTTATTAAAAAACAAGACTCCAGGAATTTCTCAAATACTAATTGACATATTTCAACAAGCTGATGAGCCACTGGAAGCAGCCATTCATCTAGTCCAAGAAATTTGGAAAACAGCTTTCTGGCCAACTGACAGGAAAACATTCATATTTGTATCAATTCCAAAGAAATTCCAACTGGATTTATATGAGGATGTGGAACAAGGGATATCATTGCTGATGAAACCTGGTTCTTGGCTCAAAGCAGGAAAAGATGTTTACTTTTGTTATATTTACCATGCTAAGGTGTTAGACTGTGCAGATCATACAAACCATGGACAGCCTTGAGAAGAGTCGGAACTCCAGAATAGTTCTCTATGCTCTTTGGAACCTGCCCCGCTTCAAGGCCAGTTGTGCAAACAGCACAAGGGGATGGACTAGATGAGTGACTGCTTCAGCTTGTTGAAATATTTCAGTTCGCATTCGAGAAATTCCTGGAGTCTTGTTTTTTAATATCAGGAAAGCTGTTTGCATGGGTTGTGTCCTCTCATTGTTAAAAGATTGACATTGCCGGGCTGAGCCCCGGTGGCGTAGTGGTTGTGCGCGGGACTGCGACCCACTGGGACGGAGGTTCAATTCCAGCAGTGGGGCTGGGCCTCCAACTCCCACCACCGGAGAGCAGTGATGCCCAAAAACAAAAAAAACAAAAAAAAAAAGATTGACATTGCCAAGTATTTCATCTTGTTTGGATGCACAATTAATGCCCATGAAAGCAGCAGTCAAGAGATGAAAGGAAGCATTATATTGAGTAAATCTGTAGCACAAGACATCTTTGCAGGTTGAAAAGCAAAGATGTCACTTTGAATACTAATGTGTGTCTCATGCAGCCATGTTATTTCCAGTCACCACATATGCATGTCAAAGATGGACATAGAATAAGGAAAAGTGAAGAAGAATTAATGCCTTTGCATTATGATATTGGCAAAAAACATTAAAAGTGCCATAGGGTGCTTGAAGAACAAATTTGTATTGGAAGAAGTGCAGGAAGAATGCTCTTTAGTAGTAAGAATGATCAGATTTCATCTCACACATTTTGGAATCTTATCAAAGGAGAAGAGTCCCTGGAGAAGGATGTCATGCTTGGTAAATTAGAAGGGCAGCACAGAAAGAGAAAGATCCTAGACAAGATGGAATGACACAGTGGGTTCAAACATGACAATTGTGAGGCTGAAAGAGGATCAGGCAGGTTTTTGTTCAATTGTATGTTAGGTTGCAACCATGAATTAGTACCAACTCAGTGGCAGCTAATGCCTTTTTTATTAGAGGCATTTAATAAATGTTTGTAGGTTGCATAATGTAAATGTAGGTTCACATACAGGGCCTGAGGTCCTCTTGCAAAGACACAGGCTGTTTTTTGTATTATTTTTTTCATTCACTTAGAGTATATAGTGAACATTAGTTATCTGCCTTATCGTATACATTCTCTTTCTCTGTCCCTGTGTAATTCCTAAAGTCCCAGGCTATTATGAAAGCTGATATAAGGAAGTTTAAGCACTTCATGAAATTTGGTACCAAGTAAAGGATCAGTTGTTCCTTTTTTTAAAAAGCAAGACATTCCTTCCTTGGATTGCTAGCATTCAAGATACTAAAAAAATAGGTAACATTTTATGTTTTACACACTAATTTTCTTTATTTTCATGATTACCCCTGCGTTTTCTTTTTCTTCTTTTCTGAGGTTGAAGAAAAGAATCTCCAGGACACTTTCAATATCAATACAGTTTCACTGCTGGTTTATCTATTAGGGACTACATTCCTATTCATAGCTTACTATATTCTCACTTTCTGAAGTGCCTCATCAAAGCTTAAGATTTTAAATCTTAAAGCAGCTAGGTTTTAGAGGTAGGGAAAATAGTTCAACTTGAATATTAGATGATGAATTAAAAATTCAAGACTTTCATTAGTATTGGAACTTTAGTATTAACCAAGAATAAAGAACCCTGGGGGTGTAATAGGTAAGTGCTCAGCCACAAGCTGAAAGGTCACTGGTTCAAACTTAGCATCTGCTCCATCGGGGAAAGATATCGCACTCTACGTCTATAAAGAATACAACCTGGAAACTCTATGGAGCAATGTTTCTACTCTGTCCCATAAGGTCACCTTGTGTTAGCAACTTGATGTTAATGGGTTGGAACAGCCAGGAGACAGACCGACAACTTATGATCTTTTGCCAATATTCTTTCCCTTTTAACAATGCACTTAGGGCAAGAATGAAAATCCATCTCAGCACCAACCCTTTTCCAGGCCACATTCCTCAATGTTGAGCCTGTTGACACACACCCCCTTCTCCCCGCCCTTCCATTTGCTCACTTTTAGCACTTGTATCCAGACATCTTTCCCTTCATCCATTGCAAGATTCTCTGTGGCAATGGCTTCCCTTATTTATCATCTCCACATCTCTGCCCAGTGCCTACTATAATGTGTAATAATTGTCTATTCAAAGAATGCAAACATTTGTAAAAGATAAGCTATCATTTGGCAGTGGAGTCAACTTTGCCCATTGAGTCCCTGATTCATAATTCCCTGGTGTCAGAGTTTTCAATAACTGATTTATTGGAAGCAAATCACCAGATCTTTCTTCTAAGGTGCCTCTAAATATACACATACATCTTGTCTCTCAACAGCAATGCCCCATAACCATTAACATCACCCAAAAGGATTCCTAAAGGAAGAACAGACCTGTCTCTGACCCTTGGCCAAACATTAATAATAATTTACTAGTAACATTAATGAATTAATATTAATCAATAAGCATTTGAGCTTGTGGACATGTTTATTGTATTGAAATGTTGTTTACATCAATGGCTGACGGCTTTCTGTTTCTTACTCTTGTCAACCTTCCTTTTATCCTTGCTTCCTTGTTAACATAATGATAATATTGGCTGGCTTCCTAATTGATGGAAATCTCCAGGAGTGAGAAAATGAGCCCCAAAGGGTCTGGTCCAGATTTTGAGGGCAAGAAACACACAACAGGTAGTGCCAAATCCCTTATGAAAGAGGCCTGAGTGCTTAACAATCTAGAAAGGCATACACTTTGAGTTGTGTTATAATCATGTCTGAAATCAATAGGCCTTATAAGAGTATAGTGAAGGCTGTGCTGCCTCGAGCATGGCTGGAGCTAGGCCATTCCTGGGGACCAGCTGACCTCATTCAATGCAGCTGACTTCTATGGGGAAGCCTGAGAGTTCTTTGTTTCTAAATCTTGGAGCAGTTTTGGATCCATGTAAAAGTGAGGGAGAAAAATATGTGAAACCCTAGGCTTGCTTCTCTAGCAGGGCCTGTTTTAATTTGTCAGATTGATTCATTTTGCTGCAAAGTAAGAGAAATGAGCAAAAGAATGTTATTTTTGATACATCTCAAGGATTGGTTTGTGCAAGAGAATAATTGGGCTGGAGGGTCTCAGTGGTCAAGGAATCCAAGGACCCAATGCCCCCTGTTCCTTGAGCAAGTCCATGCAAATGGCAGAGGGTGGTGCTCAAGGGAGCATCCAAGACCCCAAGCATTAGCTCCATGCCAGGATGTTTTGAGATCTACAGGTTTCATTGGAATTTATACAAATGTATACCCATTTTAAGCATGT